>PVJI01001908.1:0-36299 GCA_004026765.1 Micronycteris hirsuta
TTTTTGAAAAAACCCAAGCTTCAAAGGAATCTCTGCATCCATCTCCCCAACACTTCCACCAGACATCTGGTTGTGACGCAAGCCTCCGCCCCGCCCCTCCCAGCTGCGCTCTTTGCTCTCTGCTGGGGGGGCTTAGGCGTCGGGAGACGGGAGACGGAGCGGATGGAGCACCAGAGATGCCGGAAGAGAATATGAGAGAAAACCGCGGGGGTGGGAGTGGGGGGGGGTGGTGGAGGAGTAGGATAAGCGGCCAGAGGCCGAGGAGAGTGAGAGAGGGAAAGAAAAGAACTAAGAAAAGGAGGGAAAATACCTGAAGAGGGAAAAGGTTAAGGGTGGGGGTGATAAAAAAAAATAGAAAAACGAAAAGAAGTGGAGAATGGGATAAAACAAGCACAGTGTTGAACCAGTCCAGAAAGGGGTAGATAACACTTCAATTAACTCACTCACTGGAACTTAGGATGAGAATCAGCTCTGCCTCCAGACCCCGTGATGGGCTAGGGGAGCGATGATGAAGACCCTGACAGGTCCTCGCGCCGTGGCTCATGTTCCAGCAGGAAAGATGGGCATTGACCCCTCGCTTGTGATCAGCACTGAGTGGGAGAGAGGACTTAGACCCCCAAAGCTGACAATGCCCCCATCCACCCAATATTCTCAGCTGAAACCAGCTGGGACCTGCTGGGCTGGCTGGAGTTGGGGCTGCAGCAGCATTAGCAGGGCAGTTCTAGTATCACCGGTGGACCACGCTTCAGCCTTTTTCTCCCAGCTCGTCCCAGGGCTTTTCCTGGCTCCTCTGTCCCCAGGTTTTCCCCTCTTGAGCTAGAGAGCACCATAAATAGGGCCAGATGTGCCAGGACTAGAAATCAAGCCTTCTCTTCAAGATCCTGGACTGAGCCTGGCTGGTGTGGCTCAGTGAATTGAGCGCGGGCTGGGAACCAGAGGGTCCCAGTTCGATTCCCGGTCGGGGCACATGCCTGGGTTGCGGGCCAGGTCCCCAGTGAGGGCCATGTGAGAGGCAGCCATACATTGCTCTTTCTCCCTCCCTTCTCCTCTCTCTGAAAATAAATAAATAAAATCTTAAAAAAAAAAAAGATCCTGGACTGGGGCTGGCTCTGGAAGAGAGGGGGGTGGAGGCTGAGCCTGGGTGCAGGTATTAGAGGGCTCAGGTCACCTCGGAAGAGGGAGGGAACTCAGAGAGGGGAAAGATTTAAAAGAAGCAGAGTCCCACTGAAAGAAAGAGGGCAGGGGACAGACAGACAGGAGTGGGGGTGGGGGTGTGATAGAAAGGAAGAAAAAGGGGAGGAAGGGAGGGAGAATGGGGTAGCTACCCTCCTCCCCTTCACAGCTAGAATCCTTCCCCGAGGTGCCTGCATTCTGACCCCATTTCTGGGCCTCCCACTCCTCAGCCCACTCCTGTCTGGCTTCCTTACCCATCAGTCCACCAAAACAAGGCATTTACCTGCCATGTTCCTAAAACCAGTGAACATTTTCCTCCCTATCACATGAATTCTCTCCACAGCATATAACTGTCCCTCCGGCCAGAACGATCTTCCTTCTGCCTACGTGGCACCCACCGTGCCTCTCCTCCTGGCCCTCCTACTTCTCTCACCTGTCCTGTCTCCTGCACGGGCTCCTCCTCCCCTTCCCAGCCCTAAAGCCCTGAGGGTCCTCCAGGCTCTTGTCTCTCTCCTCCCTCCAGGCTTTCTCTGGAGACAGTGCCACCCACCATGGCGCCCGGCAGGGGGGCACCTGCATTTGTCTCTTCTGAGCCTGACCAGGACACTCATGGGTTTCCTCCTCATTCATGGCTGGATGCCTCATCGGCACCTAACACTCAGCCACGGACAAACTTAATTCATCACCTTCCCTCTAAACCTGGAAAGGATGACAGTCAGAGGGAAATCTCAGAGCGCCAAAGAACTCGAGTTGAGCTGAGGCATAAAGAGAAAAGCCACGTTGTGCCTGGAAGCTAAGGAATTGCTCTAAGGACCAAAGGGCCTGGGTGATGCAATGTTGAGGAGAGGGAGGAAGAGGGGAGCCCCGCACCTGGGGTCTGTCCCCAGACTGCCCCCAGGATCTCGCAGCAGGCAAGGTGCATGCAGGAAGACCGAGGTCTTGGCTGTAGTCTCTCCCTTAGACCGGCCCCTTCTTTCTCCTCACCCGCTCCCTCTTCTAGGGACGGTTTCTCTATTACCAGTCTGGGGCCAGGGCTGGGGGAGAGGAGCCTTCTGGAAGGTCAAATCGGAGGGAGGGCAACAGAACCTTGGGAACCAGAGCAGCTGGAAGGGCCGACCCATCTGCTCACCAGGTGCACCAGCACCTGGGCTGTCTCTTCTCCCTTGTTTCACGCCGTGGAGTCCAGGCTGGCGCTTCGAGGGGCCCCAGAGTGGAGGGGAGCTGGGGAGAACAGGCCTGCCCCCCTCATGGAGGGAGGGCACTTGGGGAAATTTGGAGAGAAGTGAACTCAGAGCTCAGCACTTTCCTCTTTTCTGTTTTTCTTCTTGAGGAATTTTTTTCCCCTAAGTGCTGATGACTTTACCATTTCTTAGAGGTAGGAGGAAGGAGATTTTGGCTTTTACTCCCCCCACTCCAAATGCCGGACAAAGTCTTACATTCCACAAGAAGCCAGAGCTTCAGAGTTTCCTAAAGATGAGGTGGCGTCTCCTCCTCTCTCCAGCCCCAGCTCCTTCCCCCTTTCCTCCCCCCCAGTCTCAAGCCCTCAGTCCTGGCCAAGGAGGCCCAGCCAGGCTGGGAGGAGACCCCAAGCACATTCTTCCTCTCACTGTCATGCTGCAGAAATTAAAGACACATCTTCGGGCTGGGCACCCGCCAAGCGTTTCAAGTCAGAAAGTGGCAGAGGAGGCCCTGGGCCTCAGCTCTGTGCCACGTGTAAAGGATGCTTAGAAACCGCCTGCCTGAGGCCCCTGGGATGGAGGTCCGAAAATGAACATTGGGGTGGTGGCTGTCACATACTACAACCACAAAGCCCAACCCCACCCCCACCGCCACCCCCAGGGGCCCCTGAACACCCTTCAGAACCCCAGGCCATGATGGAGCAGCTTCCAACCCACACTTCTGAGGCTTAATCTCTTTTTTAAGGGGGGTGGGGGTGGAACAGCCTGGACAGGGGGCACACAGGGAGGGGCTATAGGAAGCAGTCCTCTGGCTGCAAAATCTCAGCAAGCTGGGAGGTGGCCAGGTAACACCAGCCATCACCCCAAGCCTGTGACATTGCACCCCAGACAACCAATCCAAAGGGTCGACCACTGAAGAACAAGACCCTCATCCTCTGTTGGGGGGGAGCACCCCTTGCCAACGACTCATGCTGGAGGTTGAAGGAACTGCCATCTCAGCACCTCAGCCCCCTGGTCCTGCCCTGGCACCAGGCGGGGGCAGATCCTGGGCCACAAGTTGCTGCCACATGGTGGGGATAATTGATGAAGGCCCAGCCCTCCACGGCTGTCTCCAGCCTGCCTCTCTGGAAACTCTATATTTTCCCTTTAATTATAGCCCCTGCAGTCCCCTCCGCAGCCCCACCCGCACTGCTCATCCTGGCTGCCCACGGCCGACGTGGCTCCCTCCCCTTCTCTTCCCTAGGTCTTTTTTTCCCTTTGCCTTCGTTGCACAAAACCAGCTGGGGGAGGGCGTGGAGAGGGGCGGGGGGAAGCAATGGAATCTTGGATGGTTTGGGGGAGGAGGGACTCCCCGCTTCCACGTTTGCAGCTCTGGCGTGATGGGGGGAGGGGGAGCTGTGTGGAAAGGATTGGAGTTGATTGGGCACTGCAAAGGGACCCCCATTACTTTCTCTTGGGCCCACAGACTTTGGCAGGACCGGGACCTGCAGAGACTGGGGTTGGCATAGAGCACTGTTGGGAGGCTGGGACATGGGGGAGAAAGGACATTGTCTTCTAGAGGCATCTTCCCCAAATATAGCTTGCTGGTTTGGGGGTCCCCACATGGTATCAGGGTACATATGATTCTCTTCTGGTTCCAGAGGCAAAGAGCAAAGCCCTAGGTTTTCGGGAAAGAGGTTGGGCAGTGGGAAACATCCTCTAAAATGTTACTTATCCTCTCCTGCAGTTCCATCCCAAATTTCCAAATGCAAGTCTCCGCCAGACCCCCACGTTCTCTTGTATGCCCCCAACCCAAGTCCAGGCACGAGACAGGACTTTGTGCGGCTCCCGGAAGGAATGCTCGTCTCTGGTGACATGCCTTCCACCTGAGCTCTCTCCTGTCTGGCTTCGGAGGGCCCTGGACACAGCCACAGCAGCCTGTAACCCCAGATCCTTTCTTAAGTCACCAGCTGTCACAGCCTTTTCCACGTAAACTCACTCACCCTGCGGTGGAGGGGTCCTAGCAATCCCCCACCACCACTGTGTCGCCCCATCAGTCAACACCAAAGCTTCCTTCTGGAGAGACCATGAAGTCCCATTTCCCTCCCACCCAGTGCCTCGGCTCCTCACCCCTCTCTCTCAGTCATGCCTGGGTTTTGCATCTTGTAGCTTCATGTATGGTAGAAGAATTAACATCTTAAAAAAAAAAAACCCAAAAAACAAAGCACCCTCTCACCAGCATCCCTCCAAGTATCTGATTCTTAATGTCTATAAAGACATCTCTAACTTGTTCCCCAAATATTCTCAAGCTCCATGCCCCAGCCACCCCAGAAGACACCCCTACACCGGCACATCTTTCTGATTCTCTGGTTCTCCTGTTCTACAGGGGTCCCCAGCTGGCCTCTTCATAGCGTCCCTTAGCTCTTGCAGAGGCGGTCAGGAGGGTGAATGAGGCATACCCAGGAGGGAGGGGCCCCCTGGCCCACCCAGCTCTCCAGTTCCAGTTCCTCCAGGTCGGGGGTCCCAGGAAGAAAGTGGAAGGGCGGCCCCTGCCCATTCCTTAGCCTACACTATATTCAGGACCTAGACGTACCCCAGCAGCAGTGTGTCTGGCCCAAGACGGGCTGGGGGGCTGGGGAGGCAGAGCGGCCAAGGGGGGAGATGTGCGGTGGACTCCTTTCCCTTCCCTTCCCTTCCCTTCCCTTCCCTCCTCCTCCCGGTTCCAACTCCCAAATTGGGGGCCGGGCCAGGCAGCTCTGATTGGCTGGGGGACGGGCTGCCGGCTCCCCCTCTCCTAGGGGCCGGGTTCCTCCCCACTATCCCTCGGGATGGTATAAAAGGGGCCCGGGCCGCGGGTCGGAGCAGACGGGAGTTTCTCCTCGGGGTCGGAGCAGGAGGCACGCGGACTGTGAGGCCACGCATGAGCGGACGCTAACCCCCACCCAGCCGCAAAGAGTCTACATGTCTAGGGTCTAGACATGTTCAGCTTTGTGGACCTCCGGCTCCTGCTCCTCTTAGCGGCCACCGCCCTCCAGACGCACGGCCAAGAGGAGGGCCAAGAAGAAGACAGTAAGTCCCGAACTTTGGAGAGTGCAGGGCTACTTGGTGTCGCACCCTGCGCCCAGTCCCGGGAGTCCGGGACTTAAACGGAGACTTGGGATGCTCCGGAGACTCGGGGACGGAAGGGAGGTGATGAGGGCGCTTGTTTGGCGTCCTGGGAGAGAAGGGAGTGCGGCCTGGGAAGGGGATGAAGATGAACGCCCCCAGGAGCGGGAGTGGAGGGCGCAGCGCGGCTTGAGTTAGCGCAGGAGAGAGTTCCGAGTGCGCCTGGCGGATTACAACCGGGGAAAAGGGGGTCTGAGCTCAGGGCAGGGGAAAGTACGTCGAAGACGTGATGGGGGCGCCTAGTTAAGAATTTGGAGCCCAAGATGTAAAAACGATCAGGAAGGCTGTGGGATGATTCATAAGGAAAGATTGTTTGCTCTCTCTGCAGGCTAGACAGTGTTGCTGGGGCCGCGGGGGTGCTGGGCTGAGGGGGGAGGGGGCGCGGAGAGTGGGCGGGTTGGAGGGTGAGAAACTTTGGAGCCGGGTGGGTAGGGCGGGGTCCTTGCGCCCTCTGCTGATCCATATGGAGAACCGCTCCTCCGGCCCGGCGCTTCCCGGCGCAGGAGCGGGAGCGAGAAGACCAGGGTTACAGCCGAGTGTGGACCCCACCTCTAGACCTAGAAAATAAAGGTGGAGGTGGAGTGGCCCCTGTCTTTAAAAGAAGTGTCCAGTCCAGGGAAATTGCTTGGTTTTGCCCGCCATCTAGTGGCCGCCTGGGCAGACGCTCGTGCGGTAGGCCTGGTTAACTAACTTCATTACTGTAACATTTGCGGACGTTTTGGTTCTTTGGCTAAGCGACCCAGAAGCACTGGCTGGCTTTGGGAAATAGGGGTTGTCCCAGAGAGGGTTTTTACGACTCCTGGGCGCTGAAGATTAGGGCGTATCCAACTTTGGGGGGTACATTTCAAGTCTTTGGGTGGGATCCCACGCCAATGAGCCCCTCCCCAGCCTCCTAGCCCTGCCCCCGCCATCCCACCTGCCCGGGAAATGGGACGGAATGGGGGCTGGACCTCCCATCTCTCCTCCCAGCCCCTCCTCCTCTGGCCACCCAGACCACTCCCCACAAGCCTGCCCTCCGGTTGGGGCCCCTCCTGTTCTGCCCCTCCTCCTCCCCACACATCACCCCCAACCCAATGGCTTTTTTATTTCACTTGGCCTCCGCACCAATGGGCTGAGGTTGGATTTGGAAGCAACCCCCGCTTAAAGCTTTGTTTAAATTCCTGAGAACTGGAAAGAGTTATAGGCGCTCTGGCCAGGCGCCTCGGCGCTGTCACTGGCGCTGATGAGGAGCAGATGAGCTTATGGGCTTTTAAGGATTTGGGGAAAGGAGGGGGGAACGGAGGAGGCGGGAAATGGAAAAAGTAAATATGTCTGTAAGACAAATGGGACGGGCCAATAGGGTCGGCGTCCCCGGAGCCCTGAGATGGGGGCTCGGGCGCCGCTGACAACCCCGCTCCACCCCTCTCGCCCCAGTTCCACCAGTCACCTGCGTACAGAACGGCATCAGGTACCATGACCGAGAAGTATGGAAACCCGAGGTCTGTCAGATCTGTGTCTGCGACAATGGCAACGTGCTGTGTGATGACGTGATCTGCGAGGACACCAAGAACTGCCCCGGCGCCGTAGCGCCCCCGGGCGAGTGCTGCCCGGTCTGCCCCGACGGCGAGGGTACGGGGCCTCGGGGCCTGGGCCTGGGCCTGGGGGGCCTCTGCCTCGGGGCACACCAGAGCGCACCCTGCCTCTAACCCGCGTTTCTTCTCCCCCTAGTGCCGCCCACGGACCTGGAAACCGCAGGAGTCGAGGTAATCCTCTGTCGACTTTTGCCACCCCTCCCATGAGCCCCCACAGCCCCCCCTCCTCTAACGCGGCTTCTTTGTGTCTTCTCCCCCAACCCCAAAGGGACCCAAAGGAGACACCGGCCCCCGAGGCCCGAAGGTAAGTGTCGCGCTTCCGAACGCGGAGGGCTGCCGGTGGGCGTGGCCCTGGCCTGTGCTCACCCCGCCTGCCCTCTCCCGCCGCAGGGACCCGCAGGCCCCCCTGGCCGAGATGGCATCCCCGGACAGCCTGGACTTCCCGGGCCCCCCGGCCCCCCCGGCCCTCCCGGACCCCCTGGCCTCGGAGGAGTAAGTGGAGAGTCTCCTTCTCCCCCTCCCCCCGTCCCCCTCGTCTTGTTTGTTTGTTTGTTTGTTTGTTTGTTTGTTTTGGGCGGATGGCATTCTTTATATTTTGAAATAATTTCAACCTTAAAGAAAAGTTGCCAGAATAGGGCAGAGAACGCTCATCCGTCCTTCCCAGTTTGTCCTGTTTGCTTTATCAGTCTCTGTGTCTACACATAATTCCGGTCGTTTTTCTTTCTGGACCATTCGTTTGAGAGTAAATTGCTGGCGTCATGTCCCTTTGTTCCCAAATCCTTCCGTGGGTATTTCTTGAGAAGAAGAATGTTCTCTTACATGACCGTGGCATGACCAATGATTACACTGCGGAAATCGAACATCGATACAATGCTATATCTAATATACAGTCCATATTCAGACGTCACCAATGCCCCATTAATGTCCTTTATAGTATTTTTTTTTCCTGGTCTGGGATGCACCCCAGGGTTAGGAATTACATTTAAGTATCATATCTCTTTCATTCTCTTTCACCTGGAACATTCTGCAGGCTTTCTTTGACTTTTACAACACTGACATTTTTTTGAAGAGGCCAGTTGCTTGGTGAACTGTCCCTCAGTTTGGGTTTGGTGGGTGTGTCTTCACGAGCGGATTCCGGTGGCATCTTTTGGCAGCCCTCTCTCGCTGGGGATGCTGTCATCTCGCTGAGTGCATCCCATCAGGAGGCACCTAACGTCCGTTTGTCCTATTATGGGTGACATCATCTGCCTTTCAACTCACTGTCCTGACCCCAGTTTTTCATGCGCTCTCTCTTATTTCTTTTCTAGAACTTTGCTCCCCAGATGTCTTATGGCTATGACGAGAAATCAGCCGGAGTTTCTGTGCCTGGGCCCATGGTAAGCCACCAGGGGGAAGTAGAGATGACAGAAGAGCCGATGGGGATCCAGACAAGATGGGCCAGTGATGGCATATGGGGTTGACACGGATAACCTAGGAGGTCAAGATGACCATTGGGACGTCCGAGTCCAGAGAGGATGCAAGACACCTGGGTAGTCTCAGCAGGAACCAATAGGAGGTAGCAAGACTCCACCTACATTACACTTTCCCACAGAAGTGTCCTAATGGCCTCCCTTTCTTTTTCTTCCTTAGGGTCCTTCTGGTCCTCGTGGTCTCCCTGGTCCCCCTGGTGCACCTGTAAGTATCCACAATATCTTTATACACCACCTTGGACTTTGGTCTTTGGGAGGGAGGATTGGGATGAGGGATGGGGATCTCTTGGTGAGATGGCAAAAGGTCGGCAGGGACCTGCCCTTCTAACCCCACCCCTCTCTCCTTGTTCTCCAGGGTCCCCAAGGTTTCCAGGGCCCTCCTGGTGAGCCTGGCGAGCCCGGAGCTTCGGCAAGTGTCCCCCAACCTGTACTCTCTATGCAAATACATGGATTCTCCATCCCCCTCTGGAGTCCTCCTACCCCTCCTTCCGGTCCCAGCCTTCCCCTTCTTTTTTCCTTATCCTGGCAATTCTAACCTTCTCTCCTTCTTTCTCCTCCAGGGTCCCATGGGTCCCCGTGGTCCCCCTGGCCCCCCTGGAAAGAACGGAGATGATGTAAGTAACCCTCACGGAAAACACCACCTGACCCTTACTGGCCCTGTGAGCTAGGGTCCTATAATCTCCACCCAGTTCCCCCCCATCTTTGGGGGTAATACCCAGAGAAAGGAGAGAAAGTTTTCCCTAAGGCACGAGATTTCCCTTAAACAATGATTTTTCACCCTTCGTGGGATGTTTCTCCATTCTCTCCAATAGAAGTGCCTATTTCTCCCCTCACCCCAGCCACCTGAAAGCAATTCCCAGCCCACCCTTCAGGGCGAACGATGACCTTAAACTTAATTGCTCTGGACACCTCAGATTTGCTCTTCCTATGGTGAGATTCAAATGCTGGTGACAGAAATAAACCAAAACTCCTTTGGAGGAAGTTAAAATTCACCAGCCAAGGGTTTCATGGCAGATTTAAATTGCACTCTAAATTCGAAGATAAGATTCTGTGCTCCTAAGCCTGACCTTCAACCAGCCCAGGAAGATTCAGACCTTCCCCACCTTTCCAGCCCAGGGGCAAGGGTGTGACGGCCTTTTCTCTCTCTCACAGGGTGAAGCTGGAAAACCTGGTCGCCCTGGCGAGCGTGGGCCTCCTGGACCTCAGGTGAGCAAGACGGCGTGGCCAGCCGGCCCCGGCTCGGCTGTGTTTGGCTTCCTCTGGGAGCTGTGTCCAGAGGAGTGTCTTCTAATGGTCCTGCTTTTCTCTTCTTTTCTTTCCTTTTCTTTTCTTTTCTCTCCAGGGTGCTCGGGGATTGCCTGGAACAGCTGGTCTCCCTGGAATGAAGGGACACAGAGTGAGTCCCTTTTGAGTCATCTAAGTTCCCAAAGTCCCAGCCCCTCCCCCAACGGGCCCTGGTGTGTGTTATGGTGGTGGCAGCTGCAGCAGGCCCTATCAGGGATAGAGGGTAGACATCCGAAGAATTTCTCTCCATTGGGAAAGAAGTCCAGACAGAGGGATCGCATGAGACCTGGCACCAGCTGGAGTTCAGTCCAGCTCGGAGACGGGGGAATGGCTGCGGTGGCCTCTTGAGGCTCCTTCTCAGGTCTGGGTGGGTGTCACGCTCGTCTGCCCCCTCCACAGGGTCTTACCTTGGCCCTCCTTTCTATCTTAGGGTTTCAGTGGTTTGGATGGTGCCAAGGGAGATGCTGGTCCTGCTGGTCCCAAGGTAAGAGGCTGTCCGAATGCCACGGTCCCCCACCTCCCGCCCAGTCGCACCATGAACGAATCCCTAACCCTGTTCTCTGCTTTCTAGGGTGAGCCTGGTAGCCCTGGTGAAAATGGAGCTCCTGGTCAGATGGTGAGTGTGTCCTGTTCTAGAAGAGAGGGAGCAGGATGGGCAGGAGTGGGGGGCAAGCTGGGGACTTGAGGGAAAGGGGCGTGCTTCCCATCTCACTTGGCTTTTCTTGGTTTGGTTGTCAGGGCCCCCGTGGTCTGCCTGGTGAAAGAGGTCGCCCTGGAGCCCCTGGCCCTGCTGTAAGTACTCCTGGCCCCTTGGGGGATCCCTGGGCTCTGGAAGGGGGGGTTCCCCATGAGCTGCAAGGCCCGGTCAAAGCTCCATGGATGTGACCAGGCTTCCCCTCTCTTCTGCAGGGTGCTCGCGGAAATGACGGTGCTACTGGTGCTGCTGGCCCCCCTGTAAGTGTGGCTGCTAGACCCCCGTGCCTGGGAGTGAGCGGGGTCTCAGCGCTAGTGCTTAGTGATAACGCTGGGGTGCGCGCTCCGTGTTGGTCTGAACCTCAACACCTCTTCTGTCCCGGGGTGTGACTTGCAGCTGCCGCTTTCCTCCTTGCCAACATCTCTCTTTCATTCACAGGGTCCCACGGGTCCCGCTGGTCCTCCTGGCTTCCCTGGCGCTGTCGGTGCTAAGGTGAGACCCTCCACTGAGCATGGCTCCCGCGGGCGAGGTGTCTCCTCGCTCCCCAAACCGGAAGGACCCAGAGTGGCAAAAGGGAAGCCCATTCCCCAACACCTTTGTCCTGAGGTCCCTTTCTCTGACCTTGGAGTCCTGATTCTTGGTCTCCTGTCCCTGCCCTTCACCCCCCACCTTCCAAAGGGGAAGTCGGGCACCTCAAGTGGCTTCTGCCATGTCCTTTCTTCCCATCCAGGGTGAAGCTGGTCCCCAAGGAGCCCGAGGCTCTGAAGGTCCCCAGGGCGTGCGTGGTGAACCCGGCCCCCCTGGCCCTGCTGGTGCTGCCGGCCCTGCTGTAAGTATTGCCTCCTCAGTGCCCCTGTGTCCCTCCCCCCCAAGTCAGAGTCCTTGCCTGTCACTCACCCACCTCTTTCTGTGCTGCAGGGAAACCCTGGTGCTGATGGACAGCCTGGTGCTAAAGGTGCCAACGTAAGTGTCCCGCAGATTTCAGAGCTGCCCCTGACACCCATCTCCCACCTGCCCTGTGCTCTTCACTCCTAGGCTCAACTTGTTCTGCCCCCTACAGGGCGCTCCTGGTATTGCTGGTGCTCCTGGCTTCCCTGGTGCCCGAGGCCCCTCTGGACCCCAGGGCCCCAGCGGTGCCCCTGGTCCCAAGGGTAACAGCGTAAGTCCTGCTCTCTTACTTCTGCCCCATTCGGTGCTGGCTCCAGTGTGGCCCTTGTCTGGGGATCGAGGCCAACTGAGCACCCCCAACTCTCTGCTTATGCTCTTTTCCTGCCCCCCACACAGGGTGAACCCGGTGCTCCTGGCAACAAAGGAGACGCTGGTGCCAAGGGAGAGCCTGTAAGTGCCCCTGCAGCTCAGCCTGTCTGCCTGGGTGCCCCTTGAGGGAGACCCAGGGAAGAATGGGAACCCCTGGTGCTGGAGGCCCGGCCTCAAGCCCTCTCAGGAACTGGCACCAGGACAGCCCCTCACGACAGGCTGTCCCCTCCTCTCTGCCCTCTCCAGGGTGCCCCTGGTATTCAAGGACCCCCTGGCCCTGCTGGGGAGGAAGGAAAGCGAGGAGCCCGAGGTGAACCTGGACCTGCCGGCCTGCCCGGACCCCCTGGCGAGCGTGTAAGTGCCCCCTTCTCTGTCCCCAGTGCCAGCCCAGTGCTCCGTGGCTGAGCTCACGGACCTCCTCTCCTCCTGCAGGGTGGACCTGGTGGCCGTGGTTTCCCTGGTGCAGATGGTGCTGCTGGTCCCAAGGTAACCTCTCTTTGAGGCTGGAGGCTGACCCCACGGCTCCCTGCCCTTCACTTTCCTCTTTCAGATGTAGTCAGCCCCTCCGACCCTGCTGCAAGTCATCAGTGCCCCTGCTGGGGGTGCAGACCTGTCCCTTCACACTCAGCCTCACCTCAACCTTCCCACCTCCAACAATGCCCCTCAAACCCCCCACCTCCCTGGGAGGAAGAGGCCTAGACTTGAGACCCTAAGTGTTCCTGTGACCCCCACTCCCAACCAGGGTCCCGCCGGTGAACGTGGTTCTCCTGGCCCAGCTGGCCCCAAAGGCTCTCCTGGTGAAGCTGGTCGCCCCGGTGAAGCTGGTCTGCCTGGTGCCAAGGTGAGACCCCAGCCCTCTGCCCAGCTTGGCCCAGGACCCTGCCTGCCCCATGTTGGGTCTGGGATGAGGTACTCTGGAGCAGGACCGAGGACCTGCCTTCTGGAGTGCCCCCCACCACAGCCTTCGCTCTCCCCTATCACCCCTCTTTCCCAGCCCACTCATGCCTCTCTGCTCCCCCTCAGGGTCTGACTGGAAGCCCTGGCAGCCCTGGTCCCGATGGCAAAACTGGCCCCACTGTAAGTATCACTCTCTGTCCGCCCCCCAGGCCCTCCTCTGCTCTCCTGATGCTTTGTTCTCACCTCTGCTTTTATGACTTCCATCTTTAGGGCCCCGCTGGTCAAGATGGTCGCCCCGGACCTCCAGGCCCCCCTGGTGCCCGTGGGCAGGCTGGTGTGATGGGATTCCCCGGACCTAAAGGCGCTGCCGTGAGTACTCGGCGAGGAACCTCGCCCAGCCAGGGACAGACACACTGGGAGACGAGAGTCCTGGTCTCTGGGCCCAGCTCTGCCACTGACTCGCCGTGTGGCCCCAGGCTACTCATTGCCCCTCTCTGGGCCTCAGTCTCCCCATTTGTAAAACGAGGGACCTCCCCCAGCACCACTGCCACTGCCCCATCCTGGGGGATAAGTATTGTTGGTGGCCCCCCAGCTCCCTACCACATACATGAAGATGGGATGGGCCCTTTTTATAATACTCACCCCCACATCTTGGGGGTTCTCTGAGGTTCAAAAGGAGAGATTAGGGGAGATGGAAGCCCTATGCAGCTCAGGACACCCCAAGGGGGAGGGGAGGGGGGCGGAGAGATGAGCCTGAAGGGGCAAGTGGTCTGGGGGAGAGGCTCAGGGACCAGCGTGGAAGTCAGCAAGGGCACTTCCCCAGGGTCAGAGCTGGCAGACAAGAAAGGCCCTTTAAAACTCCACTCCAAGTCAGCAGGAGGGACCCAGGAGGCCCTGGTTTCCTACCTCAAGCCCCTCAGCTCTGACTCTTTCCCCCCCAGGGAGAGCCCGGGAAAGCTGGAGAGCGAGGTGTTCCTGGACCCCCTGGCGCTGTGGTAAGTATCTTACTGGCTCCCCTCCCTGCAGGAGGGGTGCAGGAGACTCCCAGCCGTCACCCCATCGCCGTCACCCCATCGCCATCGCTGGGCACCAGGACCCCAGCCCCAGGCCCCGCCCACCTGCCCTTCTTCCTCAGCCACCTCCCCTCCCTGAGCCCTTCTCTGCTGTCTCCCCACAGGGTGCTGCTGGCAAAGACGGAGAAGCTGGAGCTCAGGGAGCCCCTGGCCCTGCTGTAAGTGTCCCTGACGGGGGGTCCGGGGAGGGGGCACAGTGGAGCAGGAGAGGGATGGCACCCCCTGCCCCTCCTCTCCTGGGCCCTCCTGTGACTGCAGCATTCTCTCCTGACAGGGCCCTGCTGGCGAGAGAGGCGAACAAGGCCCTGCCGGCGCCCCCGGGTTCCAGGTGAGGCCTCTCACCTGTCAGGAGGCTGGGGGAGGTTGAAAGTTTCCCTTTGTTCTCTTCTGGATCCTAATCCCCTTCTCTTTTCTCCCTCATTTCCCCCTTCCAGGGTCTCCCTGGCCCCGCTGGTCCTCCTGGTGAATCAGGCAAACCCGGTGAACAGGTAAGAGGTGGCAGCAGCCAGCGAGGCAGGAATGTAGAGAGTACAGAGGGAGAGGCCAGCCTCCTAGCTAATCAGACACCATCAGCTAGAAGGATTGTGGTTAGACACCAGGAAGGACTTGCCATCATGAAGGGAACTACACAGGAGGGAAGCTGGGAGCGGCACCTGTGCATGATATGATCTGGAAGGAGCCGCTCAGCTGCTAGCCTGATGACTTCTTTTCAGAGATGCTGAAATACTCTGTGGCTTTCCCTGAACCCAAAGTCAGGGGTGTTTATCACTGACCTATCTCAAGGAGGAGTACAGAGTAGAGGGATGATCCCGGTTCAGTGATGCAGAGGCCCTGGTTTCTAATCACAGAGCCTGAGGCCACCCCCACAGCAGGAGGGCAGTGGTGCTTTCTCGTGCTGAGGGCCCAGGTGGCCTCTGCTCACGGTCTGTCCCCCCCACCCCCCAGGGTGTTCCTGGAGACCTTGGTGCCCCTGGCCCCTCCGGAGCAAGAGTAAGTAGAACCTCTGCAGCTCCCACCCAGACGCCCCGTGCTCAGCCCTGTCTCCGGACCACCATCACCTGTCCTGTCCTTCCTTCTCTCCTAGGGCGAGAGAGGTTTCCCCGGTGAGCGTGGTGTGCAAGGTCCCCCTGGTCCTGCTGGTCCCCGTGGGGCCAACGGTGCCCCTGGCAATGATGGTGCTAAGGTAAGGACAGCACAGAGACCAGGTCTCACTCCCGTCCCGCACCAGGGGACACTTGGCAATGACCAAAGCCACCTAGATATGCAGGAGGGGTGGGGGACAAGGCTGGGGTGGGCTCAGGTGCAGCCCAAAGTTCTGGGCTGTAAGCTTTTCCTCTTCGCGGGGTCCTGTGTTTGGCCCTTGAACTGACCCTGAGAGACATTTAGAGGGAGTTTGAGACTATGACCTCATCCCGGGACCCCAAGCCTCACTCCAGTCCTCTGTCACATAGGGCGATGCTGGTGCCCCTGGAGCCCCCGGTGGCCAGGGTGCCCCTGGCCTTCAGGGAATGCCTGGTGAACGTGGTGCAGCTGGTCTTCCAGGCCCTAAGGGTGACAGAGTGAGTTCAACCGTCCCCCCCACCTCCCCCCCGCCCTGCGTGTTTCCCGTTCTCTGTCTGCTCTGGATCCCTCAGCCTCTCCTGCCCCTCCCTGCATTCTTTCCCTCCTCTCTTTAATCCTCCCTTCTTCCCCTCTGGCCTTTTTACTGCTGAATTCTCTACCTGTGGTCCAGGCCCTTCTCTCTTCATAAGTTACCTTGGCAACGAGAGGTGGGGCTTCCTCCTGGATGGGCCATCCCTTATTCATTCCTCCGCACAAGGCCTCTTCACTTCCTCGGGCAGACATCTTTTCTCGTGAAAAGACTTAAGTTCTCAGCACGGGCGGGGCAAGGGAAGGGCTAGGGAGGGGTCGCAGACACCGCTGGGTATAATAGGTTGTCTCCTTGCCTCACGCTGGAAGTCTCAGGCTTTCCCATGTTTTTAGGGTGATGCTGGTCCCAAAGGTGCTGATGGTGCTCCTGGCAAAGATGGTGCCCGAGGTCTGACTGGCCCCATCGGTCCTCCTGGCCCTGCTGGTGCCCCTGGTGACAAGGTGAGGTCGCTGCCTCCCCACCTGCTTCCCTAATGCAGCTTTCCCAGCAAGCCTGGACATGGCTCTGAGGGGAAGGCAGGTGCTGCCATTCTGAGCTGACAGCCCCAAGGTGGGGGAGGGGGGCTCTCCTGGGATCATCTGCCAGGAGTATTTAGGGTGGGCCCTGACCCTGCGCCTCTCCTCCCTCCCTCTCAGGGTGAAAGTGGTCCCAGTGGCCCTGCTGGTCCCACTGGAGCTCGTGGTGCCCCCGTAAGTACAGAAGACCTGGTTAATGTCCCATCCTTGGCCCTTTTCTCCCCTCATTCTGCCCCAGCCTTCTTTCTATCCCTCCTCCACCTTTGCTCCCACCCGCCTGGTCCCTGGAGAATGCTCTTCAGGGCCCCTCCTTCTCATCTGTCCCTCAGCGTACCCCACCCGCCTCCCCCGCGTCAGGGCGTCGCTCCAGTTTGCTTCCTTTTCTTCTAGGGAGACCGTGGTGAGCCTGGTCCTCCCGGCCCTGCTGGCTTTGCTGGCCCCCCTGTGAGTATCAAGACTGCCTTCATTTTTCATCATCCACTGGGACTGGGGGCCTTGGGTGACTGGATGAGGACAGAGGCCTGGACCTGAGTTGGGAGGGGATTGCCTCCCGTTCAAGCATCTTCCTGCCTGGGCTTATAGTCCTAGCCCTGCCCTGGGGAACAACCTGACTTGTTACTCTGGCACAGCCCTTGCCTCTGCTCACCACGCCCGCTCCTCCCCCAGGGTGCTGATGGCCAGCCTGGTGCTAAAGGCGAACCTGGTGATGCTGGTGCTAAAGGCGATGCTGGTCCTCCTGGCCCTGCTGGACCCGCTGGGCCCCCTGGTCCCATGGTGAGTGTCTTACCCTCTGGGCCCCGAGCTGCCGACAGGCCCGGACCCAGGACTGGCCTGGCCTTGATGCCTCTGTGCTCTCCTGCAGGGTAACGTTGGTGCTCCTGGGCCCAAGGGCGCTCGTGGCAGTGCCGGTCCCCCTGTGAGTATCTGCGAGCCTCCCCGGCTCTAGTTTGGAGGGAGGAGGGCTGGGCCACATGAGGAGGCTATTCTCACCCTGACGGCTTCTTTGTCCTCTTCTGCTAGGGTGCTACTGGTTTCCCTGGTGCTGCTGGCCGAGTTGGTCCCCCCGGCCCCTCTGTGAGTATCTGAGGAGGGGACTCCACTGCATGCCTCTTGGGGGGGTGGGGGGAGACTGTCAGGAGCATAGTAGGCCTGGCAGAGGCCTCAGCGGTGCTCCACCACCCACTGGAATCTGACAGCCCTCTCCTCCTCATCCAGGGAAATGCTGGACCCCCTGGTCCTCCTGGCCCTGTTGGCAAAGAAGGTGGCAAAGGCCCCCGTGGTGAGACTGGCCCCGCTGGACGTCCTGGTGAAGTTGGTCCCCCTGGTCCCCCTGGCCCTGCTGGCGAGAAAGGAGCCCCTGGTGCTGACGGACCTGCTGTAAGTACAAGCTGTGGAGGCGTCTGGGGCGTGGGTGTGGGTGTGGTCCCTGGCCACTGTGAGGCACCTCACCGCTGTCTGCCTCCCACAGGGCGCTCCCGGGACCCCTGGACCTCAGGGCATTGCTGGACAACGTGGTGTGGTCGGCCTTCCCGGTCAGCGAGGAGAAAGAGGCTTCCCTGGTCTTCCTGGCCCCTCTGTGAGTGCCCCCACACCTTGGGGCACCCCGAGAAGACCTGTCACGGGACTTGGAGGATGCAGGATAGGGGTGGTGGAGCCAGTTAGACCGACGTGCTGGGTGACCGGGGGCTTTCGGGCTCTCCCCAACCCCATCTCTTGCCTGACTCTTTCTTCTACCTAAGGGCGAACCTGGCAAACAAGGTCCTTCTGGACCAAGTGGCGAACGTGGCCCCCCTGGTCCCATGGGCCCCCCTGGATTGGCTGGACCCCCTGGCGAGTCTGGACGTGAGGTAAGCAGTTGCCAGCCCCATGCCCATGCCATCAGCGTGGCCATTTTGGCCTTGGCCTGGGCCTCCCTCCTCCTGGCTGACGCTTACCTCTCTCCCTCTCTCCGCAGGGATCTCCTGGTGCTGAAGGTTCCCCCGGACGAGATGGTGCTCCTGGCGCCAAGGTAAGACGGCTGCACCCCAGGGCCACAGCCGCGTCGGCTGCTCCCCTGCCCCGGCCTGGCCCCTTCGTCTGGGGCTGACCTGCACTTCCCTCCTCGCCCCTCCCAGGGTGACCGTGGTGAGACTGGCCCTGCTGGACCCCCTGGTGCTCCTGGTGCTCCCGGCGCTCCTGGCCCCGTTGGCCCTGCTGGCAAGAGTGGCGACCGTGGTGAGACTGTAAGTAGCTGGACTCCCGTTTGCTGCATCTTGTCAGGCCAGGGACCCTCTAGGCATGCCTCGGGTCCTGCAGATGGACACCTGACTTCACCCAGGTCGGGGAGGGGGAGGAGAGGAGGTCTTGCAAGGTGGCTGGGCCCTTGGCCCCCCTGAAAACAGCAAGCCACAGCTCAGCCTCGAGACCCCTCTCCCAACAGTACCCCGTCTCCCCCGAGAGATGGGGTTGTGCCCAGGTAATTGCACCAGCTCATGTAAAGCCTGAATTCACATGAAGTTTCATCTGGAGCTTAGGAGAGATGGACATAGTGGGAAAGGACGTGAGGAAAGAGGATCTGGCCGAGGGGCGGCCCCATCCTGCAGCTCATGCCGTGCCAGCCCTTGGCTGGGGCCTCCCTGGCCAGGATCTGACGCCCTCTGCTCTCCTCAGGGTCCTTCTGGTCCTGCTGGTCCCATCGGCCCCGCTGGTGCCCGCGGCCCTGCTGTAAGTGCCCTGCCCTGGCCCTCACATCCTCAGAACCCCTGTCCAAGTGTGGACAGTAGCCCACTCAGTGCTAATGGACCTTCCTCCTGACAACCTGTCTCCACTCTTCTAGGGACCCCAAGGCCCCCGTGGTGACAAGGGTGAGGCAGGAGAACAGGGCGACAGAGGCATAAAGGGTCACCGCGGTTTCTCCGGTCTCCAGGGTCCCCCTGGCCCTCCCGTGAGTATGCTCAGCAGCTGCCATTGAGTCTTCTCTTATCGTTTCCCCGTGCCTTGCTATGTGACGGTAGGGGGGCACTTTGACTCAGTTTCACCCTCTGGGTAGTCATTCTCACTCTTCCCTGGTGAGGACTGGGATCTGAAGATTTATGGCCATTTCCAAGGAGTTTTTGAGAGGGTGAGGGGGGCACAGAGAAGGATCGTGGGAGGGGTCTCAACCTATAGACACCCTGAATAATGGGGGTTGAAGGGCAGGGTGCTGGCCTCATTTGATCCACACTGGGCCTAAACTGCCTTTGCCTCTGTCCTTCAGGGCTCTCCTGGTGAACAAGGTCCCTCTGGAGCTTCTGGTCCTGCTGGTCCCCGTGTAAGTCACACCTTCTGTCTCCTCTTTGGGGCCCCAAACCCAAACTCACTCCATAGCCCTTTGCCTGGGACTGGTGTTCCTCGCCTCTTTGGAGAAGGGTCCAGGGACAGGGGTTGGAGGAAGGGAAGAAGGGTCCTAGACCATCTTACCCAGCCGTTGGCATCCCCCTCCCACTAACGCCTCCCACAAAATGTTCGCTGACCCAGCTGTGGGAATGAGAAATGAGGAGCAGCAAGCAGGGAGGGAGGTGACCTTCTGCACCAGAGTCGGGGTGGTCCTGTGCTTTCTGACAGACTTTCTTTAACCATCTTCCCCTCTGCAGGGTCCCCCTGGCTCTGCTGGTGCTCCTGGCAAAGACGGACTCAACGGTCTTGCAGGCCCCATCGGCCCCCCTGGTCCCCGTGGCCGCACTGGCGATGCTGGTCCTGTTGTACGTAGCTCCCCACCCTGTCTGCCTGTGGCCCTCTGGCCCTGAGGAGGCTCAGCCCGGGTAAATCCCACTCTCCTCCCTTTCTGTGTAGGGTCCCCCTGGCCCTCCCGGCCCTCCCGGTCCTCCCGGTCCTCCCAGCGGCGGTTTCGACTTCAGCTTCCTGCCCCAGCCACCTCAAGAGAAGGCTCACGATGGCGGCCGCTACTACCGGGCCGATGATGCCAACGTGGTCCGTGACCGTGACCTCGAGGTGGACACCACCCTCAAGAGCCTGAGCCAGCAGATTGAGAACATCCGGAGCCCTGAAGGCAGCCGCAAGAACCCAGCCCGCACCTGCCGTGACCTCAAGATGTGCCACTCTGACTGGAAGAACGGTGCGGACGTGCCCACTCTGTGCCCATCCTCCTCCTCCCGCCGTGACAGGGCTTAGCCCCGAGGGGCTTCGGTGCCCACGTGTCCCCCCCTCCCAGACCTCCTCTGACTCCATCTTGCCCTGCCCCATCACAGGAGAATACTGGATCGACCCCAACCAAGGATGCAACCTGGACGCCATCAAGGTCTTCTGCAACATGGAGACAGGTGAGACCTGCGTGCACCCCACTCAGCCCAGCGTGGCCCAGAAGAACTGGTACATCAGCAAGAACCCCAAGGAGAAGAAGCACGTCTGGTTCGGCGAGAGCATGACCGGCGGATCCCAGGTATGTGAGCTGGACCCCAGAACCCCTCTCACAAGATGGGCTGGCTGAGGGCTCCGAGGGGGTGTGAAGGAAGGTCCTGGGTGCTCTCGGCCTCTGCTGGGTGTGCCGGACACAGCCAGGCTGAGAAGCAGGGGCCCGTGATCCCGGCTCAGACGGAGGGTATCCATGGGCAAGTGAGACCACGTCTGGGTGTGGGAGTTCACACTGCTGTCCAAGGATTCCAGTAAGGGAGGCCGGGACCAGAGCCTCCAGCACGGTCACTAACCCTTCGCTCTCCCTGCCCCTTGCAGTTCGAGTATGGCGGCCAGGGCTCCGACCCTGCCGATGTGGCCATCCAGCTGACCTTCCTGCGCCTGATGTCCACCGAGGCCTCCCAGAACATCACCTACCACTGCAAGAACAGCGTGGCCTACATGGACCAGCAGACAGGCAACCTCAAGAAGTCCCTGCTCCTCCAGGGCTCCAACGAGATCGAGCTCCGGTCCGAGGGCAACAGCCGCTTCACTTACACTGTCACCCACGACGGCTGCACGGTGAGTCCCCCCCGCAGGGCCCCTCTCTGGGCTTCCGCTTTTTAGACAGGCCATAGTTCTCCACACCTCATCATCCCCATGTGGTGACGCCCCTCTCCCGTTGTATCCCCTCCACCCCAGAGTCACACCGGAACCTGGGGCAAGACAGTGATCGAATACAAAACCACCAAGACCTCCCGCCTGCCCATCATCGATGTGGCCCCCTTGGACATTGGCGCCCCAGACCAGGAATTCGGATTCGACATTGGCCCTGTCTGCTTCCTGTAAACTCCCTCCGTCCCAACCTGGCTCCCTCCCACCCAACCCACTTGCCCCTGACCGTGGAAACAGACAAACAACCCAAACTGAACCCTCCAAAAAGCCAAAAAATGGGAAACAATTTCACATGGACTTTGGAAATTTTTTTTTCCTTTGCATTCATCTCTCAAACTTAGTTTTTATCTTTGACCAGCTGAACATGACCAAAAACCAAAAACGCACTCAACCTCACCAAAAACAAAAAAAAGAATAAATAAATAACTTTTTAAAAAAGGAAGCTTGGTCCACTTGCTTGAAGACCCATATGGGGATAAGTCCCTTCCTGCCCGCTGGGCTTATGATACCCCAACACCACCCTTCTTGCTCCTCTCTCCATGCCTTCTTGGGGCTGCGCCTCCACTGCTCCCCAAATCTAAGTCTCCCCTAAAGACACAGGAAACCACGCATTGCCTGCCCAGCAACCAAAGGCAATGCTAAAACACCCAAATGACCCTCCATTCCCAGCCCGCTCCCGTCACCCGGCACCCCCAAACCCTGGGGGGGGGCCTAGGGTTCTCAGACTGCCAAAGAAGCTTTACCACCAGCGTCCTGGCCCGGCAACACACCCCTCTTCATTTTTGAGGAGGGCATGCCGGGGGGGAACCAGCGGCCCCCCTGACACAGGGTTCAGAGGAAAGTCAGGAGGGGCCGAGACAGAGCGGAAACAGCACCTCAATTCCCTTGTGAGCAGCAGGGCTGGGTGGGAGCGCCGCTCTGGTCCTTGTGTAACTGTGTTGCTGAAAGACTACCTCTCTTTGTCACCGGGCAACTGCGTGGGGGCGGGGTGGGGGCGGGGTGGGAGGGGCTCCCCGTCTTATATCAAAGGTGCTACATCTCTGTGATGGGTGGGGTGGGGTGGCCAGGGGATCACTGGTGCTATAGAAGTCAAGATGCTACCCTCCCCCCTGCCAGGCCAGCAAATGTTCCTTTTTGTTCAAAGTCTTTTTAATTCTTTGGCTTTCTTTTTTTTTTTTTTTCCTGGTGGATGGGGACTCATGTGAATTTTCTTAAGGTGCTATTTAACACGGGGGAGAGAGTGCCA
The DNA here is from genome assembly GCA_004026765.1 of Micronycteris hirsuta. Taxonomy (NCBI): domain Eukaryota; kingdom Metazoa; phylum Chordata; class Mammalia; order Chiroptera; family Phyllostomidae; genus Micronycteris; species Micronycteris hirsuta. The sequence goes on from PVJI01001908.1 coordinate 22,196, forward strand.
CTCACTGCTCGCCCTCTCTCCCCACTCCCTCGCCTGCTCAGGCCTCTCTCCAGACCTCTGTCTTTTCCGAAACCCCCTCCCACCCTCACACCCCTCTCTCTCTCTGTCTGTCTGTCCTTCCTCCTCTCTCCTGGGTTTCGGAGCACAAATTTCCCAAAGCACAAAGCAGTTTTCCCCCTGGGGCGGGAGGAACCAAGAGACTCTGTACCTATTTTGTATGTGTATAATAATTTGAGATGTTTTTAATTATTTTGATTGCTGGAATAAAGCATGTGGAAATGACCCAAATATGTCTGCAGTGGCCTCCTAATTTCCTTCCTTGGAGTTGGGGGGGTTGGAAAGGGGGGAGGAGAGACCTGGGGAGGGAGCGTTGGAGTGGGAGGGGGTGGGCTCTCCTTCTCTTTCTTACCCCTCTCCTCCTTTTCCTCCCCGTCTAGCTCCCTCCACAGTCCTTCCCCTCTCTTCTTGTCTTTCTTACGCCGTAACCCGTTTTCTTCCCTGCCTCACGCAGCTTTTGTGACACATCTCCCCAAGACCCTCTCCTCCCTTACGGGGCACACAGGCAAGGCACCCACACACCCACACCCACACACAGGCCTCCCTCCAGACCCTGGGCCGCCGAAACCTCAGGTTCACCCTCCCATCAAAGCCATCAACCCCGCTGCCCTCGCCATGGCTGTGGGCACTCTGCAGGGTCGGGGGGACCTGGGGAGGCGCTGCCCGTGGGGCGCTGGGAGCCCCACACCTGGATGAGGGAGCTGGGACCATGGAGGGTCCCTGGAAGCCCTCCACAAGGCCTCTCCCTGGGCCAACATGGAGGGTCATCTGGCCTCTGCCCTCCTGCCCTCTCTGAGCTCCCCAAAGGAGCACCACGCAGTTGCCTTGCCCAGCCGCCTTGAAGAGCCGCAGCCAAGGCCTTTGTGGACCCTGCCTGGAAGGTGGCAGGCCCTGGCCCAGCTGCGCATATGTTTGACCCCTCTTGACCTTCTAAGTCCCCGGAACATGACCCCCACCTTGGGTGTGGGGTGGCCCAGAGAGGTCATTTCAGTCAGCCCAGGCCTATTCAACCTTCCCTCTGCCTATTCCTTGTCCTTTTAAAACTCCTTGCCTCTTCCTCCTGCTTCTCCCTCCCTCCACTGTCCCTTCCCCTCAGCTGGCCTCCTCCCTGCCTGCCTGAGACCCTGAGGCTCCAAGGGAGGGGCGACTGGTCAGCAGCTCCCCCATCTCAGGGAAGGGGGACAGCGATTTGCAGTCAGTGGGGACACAGAGGATTCAGAGGCTCAGAAGTCTGGAGATGACCATGTGCCCAGAGACCTGGAGACAGGGAGAAGGTGACATTTGTCCCCACCTCCCACCCAAGGGCTTAGGGCCTCAAGCTCAGAGGCGGGACTGGCCCATGTTCCTCCCACAAGAATCCAGAGAGATGGAAAAGTGTGCAGAGAACATGCCCTTCAAGGCTCCTGCGTGGCTGTCATTAAGCAGTCGAGGCGAGCTATTCATTACGGCCTTGAATAATTCATCATTAGCACTTCTACCACAATGAGGACAGTGTTGAAAAGGAATTAGTCTAAAGAGGGTAAGAAATCACGGCAAGTAAAGGAAGATTTATTCATAGGCAAATTACCTGGTGTTGTGGTGATGGATTGGTCCATCGCTGATGCTGCCTGGCACTTGCCTAGGTGATCCCCATTTTCCTGGACCTCCAGCCCCCCGGGGCCCTGGGCTGTTTCACCCCACCCCCACCTGCCCTCTGGGGGATCCAGAAGCATCCTGAGCCCAGCACCCAAGGCTCTTTCTGGCCACAACCCACCTGTCCATTCCCCCTGTCCCTTCCCCTATCCACACCTGCACACTAGCCAAAAAGGGTGATGGAAATCCCCGCAAATGCACCACACCTTCCACCGCCAGGCCCGTATTTCTCTCCCTCTCTGGAAGTGACTTCCTTCATCCCTGCTTTGGCTCACCCCCGACTCTCCAGGCCACACTCACATGTCTCGTGTCCCCTTGTTTTCCTGCCCGACGCGGGCCAAGCTTGCCCCTGCTGACTTCCCAAAGCCCTTCGCGCCCACCAAATCCACCTGGGCCTGAACACCAGGCATGGCTGCTCACCCACCGCCATCGCCAGTGTCCGCCCTGTATTCTCTCCAGGCCAAGCAGAGCTGACCGAGGCCAGCGGCCAGGTGCTGAGGTGCAGGGCTGGCACCGGGGTTGTGCACAGACACCGGAAGACTAGAGAGGAGAGGAGAGCGAGGCAAGCCCTCTGGGTGAGAACATGGAGCTGTGTGTGCCTCCCAGCGTGGGCGTGAGCAAGGGCAAGATGAAGAGCAAGGGCCAGGGAGCCCGAGGGCGAGCCGAGGGCGGTGGAAGGGCTGGGGCCAGGGCTTCTGCGCGAGGGAAGTGCAGTCCTGCTGTGCTGTCCCCTCGGTGGCCACAGCCCCACGTGGCTGTGGAGCACTGGACGCGTGGATAGTGCGGCCGAGGGACTCGATTTTAAATTGTATTTCCCTGTAATTCATTTTAAGAGCTGCCTGCGGCCAGCGGCTCCCGCACTAGGCAGTGCAGCCCCAGGCAGAGGTGTGAATACGCCTCTCACTACACGTGGATGAATACCAGTCTACTCATGGGTGCACGAGCGTGCGTGTGCCCGTCCCCACCGGGGCGACGCCAAGTGTCAGGGCTGTGGCAGCACCCGTGCCACGTGGTGCGAGGGCAGAGTGTGTTCCAGCGCCTGTGCCGCCCAGGAGAGGAGGGGGACAAAGGGGCCATTGTGCCACATTCCTAACTCAAGCCCTCCTTTCCGCTGACATCACAGCCGCCCTAAATACAGCCGCGCCGACAGGCTCCCCCAGACCCTGCTGCCCCTCCCCACCCAGTGCCCCGCGCTGCTTCTCCGACGGACTCCCCTTCGCTTCTCTGCGAGGAGACAGGCCGCATTCCTGTGGATGATTTTTCAGTCAGATGCAGAAGGGAGATTCTAAAAAGGACAAAGGCTTTGTTTGGATTTTTAATTCTTTTTCTGCTCTCGCAGAATCCTGGGTCCCTCTTGTGAGGTGAGCCTACCTCCTGGCAGGCTTTTCTAAGACCGAAATATGATGGATTTTCCTTCCTTTTCTTCCCATCTCCTTAACCCTCAGCTTCCCAGGTGCCTTTAAGACTCTCCTGGGCAGAGAGCTGGGTGAGATTTGAGAGAAGAGAGCTTGGGAGGGGCTTCCTGGCTGGAGTGCAGGCGCTTTGGGTGAGGGGCTTGTGGAGTGTGCAGACAGGGGAGCCAGGATCCACGGGGTGGGGGGAGGCAGGGAGGCTGCATGGTGGCCGTGACCGTGTGAGTCAGTGAGAAATCCAACCTAGCCGTCCCCGTGTGGGTGGGAATGTGCCTCACTCTGGGTGCCCACCCACCTGCGAGCAGATGCGTCTGTGTTCACAGGGGCCCTGCATGCGAGTTGGGAATGAGTGAGGGGTCTGCATATGTGGGGACAGCTTCCCCACGCACATGGCGGCAGAAAAGACCCCGTGTGAACCAAGGACGCATGGGTCTCGCATTTGGGGTGTGTGTGCACAGGCGTGGCAGAGGGCACAGGAGGGTCTGTCTGGTGATGAGGATGAATCGGGGCGGGCAGAGAAGGGAGAGTGTGAGAAAAATTAGGAGAGGCTGGGTGTAAGGGAAGGCCACCGTCCTACAGTCCCGGGGCAAGTGCTGGCGAGCAGCTGTCTCTGCGTCCCCGAGTCCCCTTCCTGGGGTGTGCCCTGAGGAAACCGGGTAAAGCAGAGCGATGTCCTGAGACCAGCAGGGAGGCGAGACCCTGGAAGGAGGCTGGCCTCGGTCAACGAGGGTAGTTGACCATTACGTGCAGAGATTTCAGTGCTTGGCAGAGGACTTCGCCGCAAGGCCCGGAGGGAGGTGAGTTTGGGGCGTGCAGGGTGCTGGAGAAAGCGGGGTTTGCTCTGCATGCGGCAGTGGGAGGAAGAGGGAGACGGGATGCAGCGGTGACCAAAACACATTTTAGAACAAAGAGGCCACACAATCAAGCATTAGGTGACTTAACAGCTGTGGGGATCCCCACCCCGGTCCCCAAGGCTTTGGACAACTGACACAGACACAGAGGCCTGGAGGGAGCAAGGGAGGGGCTGCGTTCCGGGTTTGGGTGAATCTGGAGTCCACGCTGCCGGATAAAAATACAACACAAGCCACATAAGTAATTTTAACTTTCCAGTAGCAATGATAAAACGATGAAAGAAAACAGGTGAAATTAATTGTAATAGTTTATTTTACTTAACCCAATCTATCCCCCAAGATTATCATTTTCACTACATGAGCAGCCCTTCTCAATTTGGACTGGCCACGTCTCCAGGGCTCGGTGGCCACAGGCGGCCGGCAGCTGCCGCAGCAGACAGCACAGCGCTGGGCAGCCGGTCCATGCACAGGAGCACGCGACTTTCAGCTCCGCCCCTGGCTCGCAGGGAGAGCTTGAACTCCTCACAGGGTGCAGAATAGAGCGTGGGCCCTCTTCACCTGGAGCTCAGGGGGCAGGGAGGTCCCACGGGCCCCTGGCTTTGGGTGAGCGCGGCAGGGCTTGTGATAACGTCTCCACGCTTGCGAGCCGCCCGGTGCTGGGCACTCCCTGGGCCCTCACAGATTCTCACTGGGGCCCGAGGCAGGGCGCATGAATGTCTGTGAGCAAGCTGTCAAGCTGGGATCTGAGCCCTGCTCAGTTGGACCCCCGCCCCCAACAGCTACAGCAGCGGCGCTCTCTGCGAAGTGCAGTGTGTGTGTGCTTCCAGAATGAAGGACAAGTGTGCAGGTGAGGGCTGGGACCGAACTCAGGCAGTGGCCCCTGTCGCCACGGCTGGCAGGGGTCCTCCGTGCTGACTGAGGTGGTGAGAGGACGTCTAGAGTCAGGCCCCGCGTGGGGGCCCCCCGTTTAGGGTGAAGGTGGAGGCCTCTCCCAGGGCCGGCCACGTGGGCAGTGCCAGCTGAGGGGTGGCAGGAGCCTCAAGGTGTAAGGTCAAGCATCAGGGGGAGGTTGAATCTCAGGGCGGCGGAGGTGGAGGGAACGCTGTGTCTTTTTGGCCTTGGCTGTGTGGGGGCAGGGGCAGGGTATGACTGCCCAGCGGAATCTTACCCCTCAGTGTGTAGAGGGGTGCTGAGTGTGCCCATGCCCTGCCCCGCACTGCCAGGGGTGTCTGGGCATGCGTCCGTCTGTGCATGCATGTGTGACCAGCATGGCTTGTGTCCTCTGCAGTCATGCCATCCTCCCCGCTACTCGTCTGGGCCACTTCCTCCCAGTCTGGCAGCCAGGCTCCTGGGAGCTGCCTGGAGCTGGGGGGGCGGGAGGGGGGCACTGGGGGAAGGCGCTGCCAAGATTCCAAGGCAGAGAAGGGAAGTGCAGGGAAGCGCAGGGAAGTGAGGGGCTGGCCTTGAACTCTTCCAGTCCTGGCTGGCACAGGAAGAGGGCAGAGGCCCGAGGTGGGGGCACAGAGGGCTGCCCCCTCCTCAAGGGGGCAGAATTCAGGGAGGAGCCGCCCCAGACTGCAGGTTGGCTGCTCGAGAGTGCAGTCTGAGCAGCTTCTGCACAACTGCTGGTTTTTGGCTAGAGGAGGTGCCCCCTGAGAAAGAAGGAAATTACAAATGAGAAGTCAGAGGCACCTGCTTGCCAGAGAACCCGTGTGTGTGCTTGTGGGTGGACACCCAAAGAACCGTTTCTTCAACAAGCGTCTGTGGAGCACTCCCAGTGCCTACGAACGGGGCCACTGCCAGCCTCCGCAGATGCTTCTGGGATTAGCTAACTACTGGGTACGGGATGCCCAGCGGGGCTGGGGGTGGAACATAGTGACAGAAGCGTCTGCGATGGCTTTGCTCGTCCTCTTTGCTCAGTGGGGAGCAACCCAGACCTCCTTCCTTCAGAACATCTTTCCAGAGTGCTTACTGTGTGCAGGCACTGCGCCCCCTGGGGGCACACAGAATCCTGCCCTCCCGGAGCTTAGGACCTCTACAAGGCACCAAACAGAACAGACCTTCTCAGAGATCCGGAGTGCTTGGCGCCCCGAGGCCGGGCTGAGGGCCTCCCCGAGGCACTGACATGTGCAGTGAGGAGGTCGTTCATTGTGTGGGCCGTGGGCTATGGGCCGGAGGGACTCTGGGTTCCTGCCAGGGGGGCAGAGGCCAAGGCCTGAAACGCGAGTGTAGCAGGCAGCGCGGTGCAGCTGGAGCAGGTGGGTGGGGGATGGTGGGGGGCCCAGGTCAGGGAGGTGGACGGGCCTGCGTGCCCGGTCAGAGGTCAGAGTTGAGAGAACAGGATAAGACGCCCTTATTTTCCCTTTGAAAGGACGGGCCCAGCTGCTGTTGGAGAGGAGACTGGGGGTAGGGAGAAGGCGGGAGGACAAGGAGGGGCTGTTACGTGGGGTGCAGGAGTGAGGCCCTGGTGCGGGACTGGGGAGGTGTTAGAGTGGAGGCCGTGGGAGGGAGGGATTCTGGAGAAAGAAAGGAGAAGGGGGTCCAAGGACAGTTTGGGGGCCCTTGTGACCCCCTGTCTATCCATTTCTGAACACCAGGACACAGTATTCAGAGACGCAACCCTCCTCAGGAATCCTTGGCCAGGAACCACCTCCATTAGATTGCAGACTGTCCCACATGGTCCACCCAACCCCCCAGCCCAAGCCTGGGCCCCATCTCAGGTGAAGGGGAGCTCCTGGTGCATCTCCACGGCCCCGCTCACCACCCCCGGGGAGATGGGAGAGGGGTTGGAGAGGAACGACTGAGAGTCTGCTCCGGAACGGTGGCGGACCCCCTAGACCCACCGTAGTGGTACGCAGAACTGAAAAAGGGGTTTAGAAGCCCAGGGGCATCGGGCTGATGTCCTGCCCTCGTTTGGGTTCTCTTGGAGCTGCCACTTGGAGCCAGAGCCTGGGCCGCCGTCCTTGCTCTTCTGCTCTGCACCCTTCCTCTGCGCCCCTCGGGTTTGTCCTCCCAAGGCAGCAGTCACATTTGAGACTGGCGGCCAGGATGGCAGCCTGCTTTGGCTGTAGTCACCTGGGAAAAATACGCTCGGGTTTCCTCCTGGCCAGCCGAGCTCTCCAGGGTGCATGAGGAGACCAAGCCAAGCTCCTGCAGGAGCCCCCCAGGCAGGGGGCATCAAGTCTGGGCAGCAAGGGTCCTGCATCCCGACATCTTCTGTGTCTAGACCGGGTTCTCTCCCTCCAGGGATCTGGGCCGGTGAGAGCCTGGATCTCCTGCTTCCAGAACCCCTCAGCCTTCCCTCCAGAAGGCAGTGTAAACACAGACACACCTGGTTTGAATCCAAGCTCTGACGCTTGCTGGCTCTGTGACCTTGGGTAAGTCACTTCCTTCCCCGGGCCTCAGTTTCCTTGTCTATAAACGATCCAGTAACCCCTCATTGTGAGGCTCTGTGAGGATTAAGACCAGCTCCAGAGAATTTGAGAAAACAGCCACAGGCCAAGGCCAGAGGGCAGGCTGGCAGCCCCTGGCTACCTCTGAGGGCTCCCAGGAGGAACACAGGGAAACAGGCAGTAAGGGCTAGGGGCAGGCTGCTGAGAAGAAACCGCGGCCGCAATGGATGAGCAGAGCTGCAGGTGTTTATTCTGGGGGTCCTGACCCCAGACACCCTTACCCCACCCCGCTCCCATCTCTCTCCTTGTTCCAAGCGTGGAGTCCATCGGGCCAGGCACCGGAATCAGGAGGAAGGATGCAGCCCTGGGTGGTGGCTGCTCTGTTGTTGGGGGAGAAGGGAGGATGAGGCCAAGGCTGAAGCTGCAATAAGAAGGCAGAGCGAGGGCTGGGAGGCCCAGGCCCCGGTTTTCCTGCCGTCCCCGCCCTGACACCCTGGCCCCGAGGACTTGGCATTGCGGGGCACAGCCCTGGCGCTGCTGAGCAGCCCCTCACTACTGCCTCCATAGGGCGGCAGGTCTGTGTGCCCCCCACCCCCAGACCTCCCACATCCCCCGCTGCCTGCCCCAGCCTTGAGGCTGAGGCCCCTTGTTCTCGGAAATAAGGCCGGCACTGCCCCGCTGGACCTACCTGGCCGGGCCCTCAGTGCTGGTCCAGGATGAGGGGCACCTGGGCGCTGTCCACTCGGGGAGGCAGCCGCTCGCCCGTGCGCACGTTGAACATGGGCAGGGTGGACAGCGGCCTGGGCACGTCTCGGCTGGCTGCCATCTGTCGCAGCTCCTCTGTGTTCCCGCGGATGCTGCAGTGATGGACCATCTGGATGCTGGGGGCGCAGGACCGGCAGAGGCTTCAGCTCTGGGAATCAGCCCCCAAGCTTGGGGCCCAGCCTGGCACTGCCTCTGAGCCCCCTACAGTCTCCCTACCTGCTCTGCGGGGAGAAACTGGCACAGGTGATGGGGGGTGGGGGACAAACAGGAAGTTCTATGGTGCCAGCTCAGTGCTGGTGGCTGAGGCACTGGCTCTGGGTGTAAGCAGCCCAGATTCAAAGCCATGTGTCCTTCACAAGGTGTTTCACCACCCTGTCTCAGTTTCCTCATCTGTAATATGGGTCTAAGCATAGAGCCCAGCCCCTGGGCTGGTGCTGGGAGTCAGTGAGTGTTTGGGGAACTGCCTGGAACGTGGTCAGAGCTCCCACGAGGCTAACACATGGACGCCCACCGTGGGCCTGTATTTCCACAGGCTGGCGTGTACTGAGCTTTATTTTCTGTCTTTATATTCTGATGATCCTCCGGGTCCCTTCTAGCACTCGGTGCCCTCGCCTGATTCTCCCTCCCACCACTGAACCCCAGTCCCCCTGCCCTCCCCCATCCTGATCTGAGTCTGGCGAACCTGCACCCTCCACCTTTTCCCACCTCCTAGCTTCCGTCCAAGCTGGTTCCCCGAGTCCCGCCAGGCCTTGACCATGTCATCTTTTGGCTCCTCAGACCTTTTTGCCTCTCCCACCCCATCCAGTCAGCCCCCAGCGTGGACTAGCTCCAGACAGTCTTCTCTCCCTGTCCTTGTTTCAAACCAAGGCTTCCTGAGGCCTGCACCAGGCTCCACCCCTCCACAGGCCTGGCTGGGCTGATGGCCACACCCTTTCCTTGGGAAGTCCTCCCTGAGCCCTAGGTCCAATTTCTTCTCAAGAGGCTCAGCCTCATTGTCGTGGGCTTGATGTTCTCACGGGCTGACTTCCTGCTGTCCGGGGCAAGATTTCCTTCACTCTGACAAGCAGAGTAGCACCGTGGTCAAGCCTGAAGACTCACTTTGGGTTTGAATGTGAGTTCCACTGTTTACTGGCTGTGCGACCTTGTGCAAGTTACTTAACCTCTCTGTGCCACTGTTTCCATGACTATAACGCAATTAAATGAGTTAACACAGGAAAACAGAATGTCTCCTGATCAGCGTGTATCAGGTGGTTGCTATTAATACAGGGAATCTTCAGTTGCTACTATGATCTTTGGTGTTATTTTACCATGGCAAGCCCACTTGCCTTCCAGTGCAGGGAGGCCTGATAAACTTGGCCTTCAGTGGAGGAATGATTCCAATCCCTTCTACACAAACCCACTCACATTTGTGGGCCCCGGCCTGGAGAGATCTTCCTTGACTACCATTGCCAGGACAGACAGACAGCCTGGGCTTTTCGTTACAAGCAACAAGTGTTGGTTTTCTTAAAGGGGAGGGGCTCCAGGCAGGGCAGGAGCAGCCCTGCCTGCTACCGAATAACCAATCCACCTGGGGAAGACAAGTAATCCCCACTCACGTCCAAGCCTCAGTCAGTGGACACAGACTCCAGCTAGAGCCTGGCAGATTAGACTCCAGGAAAGACTTCCCAGCTTCCAGCGGAACGGAAGGGGCCACACTCCTGGAAAGAGGAGGGCACAGTCCCTTCTGGCCGACGGGAGGGGGTGGAGTCACCCTCGAAGGCTAGGGGAGGGTCAAAATGAGCTCTTGAGTCTGGAATTTGGCAAGCGGAGTTCTTCAAAACACAGTTTTCCATTCCCAGGCAAGGGAAGGCTGTGGGGGAAAGGGAGCAAGAAGTGTGTGGATGCTGAGGGCTGAAGGCAGCCAAGCAGGCAATGTCCCGGTGGGGGAAGGGCTGCAATTAAGGGCCCCCTCCCCACGCCCAGCCCCACATCTGGGTCCCATTACTTTGGCAACACACACAGGTGGGAAAACATTCTGGGGATGTGTTTCCAGAGCAGGAGCAGAAGCCAGAGCCGAGGCGCCTTTCCCCACAGTCGTCCTGCATCAGCACTTGGACAGATGAAGAAACAAAGGGGCAGACTTCCTACAGACGCGCGCACACCGCTGCCACCAGCGGCGCACCACCGGCCGCCTCGAGCCCCGCCCCGCCCCGCCGGCGCAGGACGCGGGTGCCGAGACCGCGGGACTTTCCAACCAGTAACTCTGACGAGGCTGAAAAGCAAGCAGCAGAATCACAGCTTGTGGATAAACTGAAAAATGGTAGTCATTGTTCAAGGGGAAAAAAATGATTCTGTAGACATAAATCAGAAAATCCAAATCAACGAGGGCTCATATCGCACGTGGGAAAATTGGTTATTGACTCAAACTCGGAGGAAGAAACAGATCTAGATGCCATCAGAGCCACAAAACTGACCCAGGCCCTGGACAGGTCGTTTAGCTGGTGGGAGCGTTGTCCCCAAGAGCCAAGGTTGCTGGCTCAATCCCCAGTCGGGGCACACACAAGAACCAAGCAATGAATTCGCGAAGGGTGGAACAGCAAGTCCAGCAAGTCAATGTTTCTCTCTCTCTCTCTCTCTCAACTCAATAATTTAAAAAAATGAAAAGTTAATTTTTAAAACATTGACCCAGAGCCTGGCTGGTGTAGCTCAGTGGATTGAGTGCGGGCTGGGAACCAAGCGGTCCCGGTTCGATTCCCAGTCGGGGCACATGCCTGGGTTGCAGGCCAGGTCCCCATGAGGGCCATGTGAGAGGCAACCATACATTGCTGTTTCTCTCTCTCTCTGTCTCCCTCCCTTCTCCTCTCTCTAAAAATAAATAAATAAAATCTTTTTAAAAAATAATAAAACACTGACTCAGAAAACCTGGATGTGGTGGAAATAATCGGTCAGAAGAGAATATCCATAATCACAATGGCAGAAGATGTAATCGATCAAATTTGGCAAAGGCCAAAAAATTAAATAATTAAATAAATTGAGGAACAAAATCTCCCTTGTAAAATTGACATAGAAAAATCAGAAGAAAAAATTCCATCGATTAAAAATGAAAATAGAAAAAAAAAACCTGTTCATTCCTCTGTATAGACAGTTGATCAAGGAATTAAATCAACTGAGGTAGATCAAGGCATTATTTTACTCATTCTAGAAATGTATTGCCCATAAAAATTCATAAATATTGCTATAATTCTGAACTAAAAATGTTTGTATTTCTCAACCCAGTAGGGCGAGATGGGGGCTGAAAATGGGGGGTTTAAAACCGGGGTCTCAGAACACCCTGAAGCTGGCTGGTGCTCACGCGTACACAGGCGCCCAGGAGTGGGGCCTCAGCCCTCCACCCAGGGCACCTGGCATCTCCTGTCCTCCCCTCCCAGGAGGGAACAGTGGGGCCATTGTGACCCTCACAGGATTCTGGTGGCCTCATAATGTCCCCCTGAGGTCACCACAGAGGTAAGCTTCCCACCCCCTGCTCCTGAGGCACAAGTCTGCTGAGGCCGGCCGTGGGTGCTCACCCTTGACCCTCCTCCTGGCCACTCAGAGGAAGGCTTGAGCCGCAGCCCTAGGAGGAAGCCTCTGAGGGAAACAGAAACTGGGACGTATCTCACCCACAGAGGAGCCAGCTATTGCAGATTTCCAGCTGCCATCCTGGAGGTCCTCGCACCCAGTCCCCTTCAGCCACCGGAGGAAGAGATGCAGAAAGATACTCTGATGCCACCCTCCTCTGCACCCTCGGCCTCAGTCAGTGCCCTTGGTGCAGGCCAGCAGGCCAGCGTGTCGGGAGCCCTTAGCAAGAGCGAGACCGGCCGCCGCACCTGCCCCAAAGCCTGCAGAAAGCCCAGCATATGCACCGTGATCCTGGAGGTGATGGCAGGCAAGGCGGGACGCAGCCGCGTGTCACTGGCCACCCTGAAGAAGGCTCTCGTCACCACAGGCTACAACATGACCCGCAATGCCTGGCGCTTCAAGAAAGTGCTGAAGAGGCTGGTGGACAAGGGCATACTCAAGCGGGTGACCAGCAAGGGGGCCTCAGGCTCCTTCCGCATGAACAAGAGGCAGGCCTCCAAATTCAAGCTCAAGGCCAAAGGACGGGGGCAGCAGAAGCAGCGCCGGTCTGGGCAGCGCCCGTCTGGGCAGCGAAGGTTTCTACTGAGCTCCAAACAGGGACACAGGCTAATCAAGGGGGCTCGCAGGGCAGCCAAATGCCGCCGCAATTAATGAGGCAGGCCCAGAAAACACGCAGAGGGGCCAAGCCCACCACAGGCTCAGAGCAGTGGCAATAAAAGGAGCCTAACTTATTTAATTCCTGCCTTCTGGAGTCTTTGGGGTCCGAGGGAGTGGGGAAGGAAGAGTGCCGGGGCATGGAGGCAGGATGAGGCCACGGGTATCGGGGAAACCTGGGCAAATTAAGGGCGAGATGGGTTTGGGAAGGGCTGCGTGAACGGGAAACACCCAGAGGCATGAGCTGGTCTCACCACACCACAGGTGAAGCAGCTGAGGCCAGAAAGGGTCACAGTAATTGTGTGGCAGAACCCAGGCTGGATCCCCAGCGTCAGACCCACAGCCAAGTGGGTGTGAGTGTGAGTGTGCCAAAAGTCCTGCAAGCTGCTTCTCCAACATTTTCCCCCAGGGTGTTAGCAGACCCCCCCAAGCCTGACCAGGTCCCCTCCCCTGCCCCATCCCCTGTTAGACTCTTCCATGGAAACCAAAAATATCAAAAGACCAAGTAAGGCCCAGCATCCAGCCAGGCCAGCACTGGATTTCAGAGGCCAAAGTGGCCCCCGTCATCTCCAAATAATCTGGTCTGTCTGTGCTTCTCATGGAGGCTGGAGGGTCCCGCCTGGTGGGGTTGGAGGCCCCCACCCAGTGCCCAGCTCCCCCCCTTACTCACTCAGAGGTAGCCAGGTCTCTCTTCAGCCTGTGGAAAAGCAGGGAAACGGATTAACCGTTATCCACAACCCCCTCCTGGTGCCAGGAAGGACCCGAGCCCTGAGTCACCCAGAAAGGGCCTGCCCCCTTTCCTGGTTGATTACCCCACTCCCTGGGGGGCCTGGGTCCCCACACAGCACAGGAGCCACCAGGACTCCACGACTGAGCACCAGCCTCAGTGCCCTCCCTGCCCTCTGTCCCCCACACTCACCGTCCCTCCCGGCGGCAGCACATGACGTAGGCCAGCAGCAGCGTGAGCAGCAGGGCCACCAGCAGAGGCACCAGGAGGGTGACCAGGGCGTCGGTCAGGAAGTCCCTGGCTGTGGCCTCGGTGGGTGGGCAGAAGAAGGGGTCACGTTCCAGGATCCCATCGCCTGGGGTGGGTACCTCATCTGCGGGCTCTGGCACCGACTTATCCACCTGCTCAGAGAGCCCAGGGCTGACCCAGGAGCAGCTGGCTGGACACAGAGGCCCCCGTCACCCCGGGGAACAGGGCAGGGGTTTGGGGTGCCACTACCTATTGCCCCGTGCGACAGGTTTCCTGCCTGCCTCTCCCAGCTCAGGTGACCCAGCAAGACAAGCACTGGACTGGGAGCCAGGAGAGAGATTTTCAGAGGCAAGACCACACTGTGTTGCAAGCACAGCTCCAGGGTCCAGCTGTCTGGGGTCGAATCCCGACTCAGACAAGTGCTTACCCCTAGCTGCCTCAGTGTCCTAACCTGTACAGTTGGAACACTACTGGTCTCCCAGGGGGTGCTTGTAAGAATAGAACGCGTTGAATGCTAGAGCCCAGCACCTAGCCAGTGCTCCAGAATGTTGCTGGTTATCAGCCCCTGGCTGCGCTATTGGTCAGTTCTCAGGAAGACAGAGCACGAGGGACCTCAGATACCTCCGCTCAACAACCAAAGAACAGTGTTGAGCGTCTCTGATTTATAACATGGGCGGCAGGCAGATTTGCTCGGTGACACCTTAGAAGGAAGCAAACAGAGCTGTCACACGGAAGCCTTCGGTGGGGTGGGAGTGATCGTTCTGGGAC